>CM035443.1:61221846-61229346 GCA_020310875.1 Ceratopteris richardii
GTTCATACAAATGTCCACTGTTTTGCATAATCTCTGAGCACAACAGCACTTAGTTAATTCCTCTTGGTGAAGTCTAGTTAACTTAAAGAGCTAACTTTCAAGAGTAACCTTATCGAAAATCATAAACCACACACTGAGAATGAGTTTTAACAAGTGATGACATCATCCCGATTTTGACGGGTTGCTGTAGTTTGAGACTAGTGAGCAGAAAAATGAACATAACTCACAATCTAGGAATTTAATTATTATGAACAATTGTATCGTTATACTAGATAGTAAGCTGAATCCAAAAAGATTTAAATCATTGCATTTGGATAAGTAACCACTGAGAAAAGGCTCTGACAAGGTGAGTGAAAAAGTCGGGTACCTGACAGAGAAGTGATAATGAACAGACACTATTGACTTCAACTGAACATAACTGAAGATTGAAACATCCAAATGACATGAAAATTTGTGAGCATATAGTAGACTTATAGAGCTAACTTTACCAAGTAAGATCACATAAAATGATGCACCAAGCTCAGAGAAACCATCTCTGCAATCTGACTGAGAAAACTGAGAGATATGGCAGTGAGTAGTACACTTCACAAGAACATGGACATATGAACTCAAATAATCATGAAAATGAAAGTATATTGCTTGTACAATACAATGACTTACTGATACATATGTGTGCCTTGTAATCACACCTTGATATGGCATAAAGCTCAGCTCTTGGAGGTCTTCACATAGGTCTCTCTAACCATGGCTAAAACTGCCATCTATTTATAGTTGAGTTTGGGAGGCGAACTTCCCTCAATCACTCTCCAATCAATTAATGATTGATTTGATTCTCTACCTACCACAAATCAAGAATTTGTGGCTCCTCTTTCCTTTTTTGATCAAGTGGACTCAACCACTCAAGATTCTTTCACTTTTACATTAAGTAAACTCTTCAAAAGTTACAAGAGGTAGTTCACAAGTGAACTTTACATAGTCTTCATTTTAAGGCTTCTTCTATGACTTTGTGGGACTCAAGCCAATACTTAGGCTTGTCATAGACTTGCTCCAACAACTCCCCCTCAAGCCAAGTATGCTTGAGGTCTTCAATCTTCCAAGATTACCTGCAAACCAATCATAGCCTTGAATTTGCAAAGCTTTGTACCATCCAATGCTTTGGTTAGAATATCTGCACATTGTTGATGAGTGGACACATATTATGATATTTGAATTTCTTTGCTTAGAACCTTTTCTCGTACATAGTGATAATGAACTTCAATATGTTTAGTCCTTGCATGAAAAATAGGATTAGCAGCCAAATGAATAGAACTCATATTGGCACAAAAAATAGTTGGAGTTCCAAACTCCAATCCAAGATCTTTGAATAATGTCTTCATCCACATAGCTTCCTGAGTAGCTATGGCAAGACCTCTGTATTCAGCTTTAGTAGAAGAGAGAGCAACTGTGGATCACTTATCTTGAACTCTTCTCTCATCTGATCTTTGATCTTCTTCATACCATCTGCATCATTTCCTATCAATATAATATCATCTACATATACACATGTTGGTGCAACACAAGCCTTCACATTTGGCTTGGATATCTACTTTGAAGACTATACATGAAGCGAAGATCATAGGAACTTATGCCTATGATTTCTTACCATTTTATCTCTTGTAAAAATATAAATGACTTGGCGCATTATGCAATCACGCCTAATTGATTGAAAATCGTGAAAAGGCGGTTGATTGATCGAGAGAATATCTCAATCACTTTTTTAGGTGAAAGATTTTAGGAGATTGATTTGAATTCTAATTCAAGTCATCACTCAATTCCTATAAAAGCTACAAGGGAAAATGTCGCGGGTGGTTCTTCACTCATCCTGAAGCATTACTGTATCAATCACTGAGTGTGTGAGGTCTACTTTATAGCCTACACCTCTGAGTACCATTGAGCTATGTTTATCGTGCCAGTGGGAATGTACATTTACATGATCTAATACAAATACTTATATTCATCTACTCTGTGATTCTCTGAGTCATCATCTTCAAGTCTGTCAACCTTGAAGAAGTATATCTCAGGATCTACTGAACCGAATCAAGTGATTCAAAGCTTGATAGATTCAACTCAAAACATACCACAAGCATACAAAGTTGAAGCAACTTGGTCCAGCCAATTTCGAGAAATCAAGAAATTACAGTCAAAGTGCTCACTTTTGCAATTCTTATAGTAAACGAGTAATTTTCCGGTAGAAGAACAAAATAGATCTTGCAGAGTAATGCAAAGCTTTGTATGAGAAATAGCTCACTCTATAGCTAGACATCTCTATTTTTAGTTGATCAATCTTTTCGGTGGAAAAGATATCTACACACAGTACAAACTCTCACCGAAAAGAGGCTGTCTGAACTAGAGGAGTTTTTTCCTTAAACGTCAGAGAGTGCTCAGTAAGTTAAGGAAGCTTTTGTGTCACTTCCTTACTTCATGTATGTCCACTTGAAGTAATTATAAACAGAATTGAAGTTCATTCCAGTACAATTCCGGTACGATTACGGTGTCAATCTAGTGGCAGTCCGGTGAAATTTCTGTGAAATTTTTCCAGTAAAGTTAGAACATATGTTGAGCACTAGACTTTGTTAAGTTATTGATTGATTATAGAGAATTCCTGAATCACTATAACTTATCTCTTCTTGGCGTGGCGATTTCCGCAAGACTTAGTCTTCGTCACAGCATCAAGGAGTAGAATCAGAAAAAAGGATCAAGAGGGCTGGTGCAAAGCAGGATTAGCAGTACCAACTCAAATCTTCTGAGTGCATCCAACCATCACTCTCAACAACACACAAGTAGATGACCTCAGAATTACTCTTTTTAATAAAGAGTAAAGGATCTGCCTTGCTTGGTTGAAAGCCTTTGTCCTGCAAGAATGAAAAAAGTCTGAAATTCCAAGCTCTTAGAGCTTGCTTGAGACCATACAATGCTTTGTTAAGTTTACACACATAATCAGGATAAACTTGATTCTCAAAACCATGTGGTTGTGCCATATATACCTCTTCTGTTATCCAACCATTCAAGAATGCATTCTTTACATCTAGTTGAAGTATCTTCCAATTCTTGGAAGAGGCAATACTAAGCAAAACCCTAATAGTAGGCATCTTTGCCACAGGAGAGAAAGTCTCCTCATAATCAATTCCCTGAGTTTGTGCAAAGCCTTTTGCTACAAGCCTTGCCTTATACCTATTAATGGAACCATCATAATTCTTCTTGAGTTTATAGACCCATCTTGAGCCTATTACCTTCATGGATGAAGTCTTGGGCACCAAATCCCAAGTGCCTTTTTCCTCAAGTGCTTCAATCGCTTCCTTCATTGCATGCTTCCATTCCGTTTTTGCTTTGGCCTCTTCAAATGATGATGGCTCCTCTTGGTTTATGTCCTGTGCTATGTAGATAGAATGTTTAGTTACTAATGAGGTTTCAAACCCATACCTTTCTGGTTTTTTCTTTTCCCTCATAGATCTTGTTAGGCCATGATGTGATGATTCTACCTCATGTCCAAGTTCCTGCAATTTTGCTTTACCTTTAGACTTCCATGCTTTGATCTTTTCCATCTGAGATTCTTCATCATCCTCTGAGGTGTCTTGTTCTTCAATCTTGGTTGTTCTCTACCAAGCTTTGGAAAATCTTCTTCAAGATCATATGGTAAATTGACCTTCCTACATGAATCTTCATACCATGAATTGCTCTCATCAAAAACTACATCTCTGCTTACCAAGAATCCTTTGTTGGTAGGGTTGTCTAACCTGTAGCCCTTTTGACTGTTGTCATATCCAATAAATACACACCTTTCTGCTTTGGATCCATCTTGCCTCTAACCTGTGAAGGAACATGAGCAAAAGCAATACATCCAAAAATTTTACAATGATCTAAGCTTGGTCTTCTTCCAGTCCAAGCCTCATATGGAGTCATCCCATCAAGGGATTTTGAAGGCAACTTGTTAATCAAGTAAGTGCTTGTAGATACAACCTCAGCCCATAAGTAATTAGGTAAATGTTTTTCATTTAACATAGACCTTGCAGCTTCAACAATTGTCCTATTCCTCCCTTTTGCCACTCCATTTTGCTCAGGAGTGTACCTTGTAGTTACCTCTATTTTGATTCCTCTCTCTTGAAGAAAATAATCAAACTCATGGGAGAAGTATTCTCCCCCTCCATCTGACCTTAGCCTTTTTAGTGATTTACCTGTTTGATTCTCCACAAGAGCCAAATATCTTTTGAAACATGAAAAAACTTCATCTTTATGTTTCATAAAGAATAGGACAGTCCATCTACTGCAATCATCAATAAAGGAGACATAATACCTTGATCCAGATATTGAAGCTTCCTTGCTAGGTCCCCATACATCTGTATGAACGAACTCCAAGAGATCTTCATGCATATAACCTTTCTTCATGATTGGTAACCTCTGAGACTTTCCAAATTGACATGCACTACACTTATAAATCATATGTTGTTTTGACAAGTTAGGGAGTCCAAGTACACTTTGGTCCCTGCAAATTTGCTTTAATGAACTTTCACCAATATGTGCTAACCTTTTGTGCCATCCTTCCAATTATGTGAGTGTCTGACTACCATAACTAAAGAGGGCAATGTTTCTAGTGTCTTGTAATTCAAATGTGAACAATCTACCTGTCTTTTCACCTTTTGCAATTTTTCTGAATCCTTGACTTGGATCTTCAACAAATGCTCTTGCTTTTGTGAACCTGACTTGCAACCCTTTCTCTACTATCTGCCCAACACTTATCAAATTCTTTGTAATGGTAGGGACATAGAGTACATTACTGAGTAGTTTGATGTTTCCATCAGGTGCTTTGACATTGCCTATTTTCTCCACAAGATGTCTTGTATCATCTCTTGTTTGTACCTCATGCTTATTCCTTGGATCTTCTAAATCTGATAGGAGTGCCACATTTCCTGCCACATGATTTGAACAACCTGAATCTATGTAGAAAACATGCTCATCATATTTACCTTGTGGCATAGCCATGTTCATGATCAATAATGAATCCTCTTTGTTTGATTCTTCTATGTAGTTATTGAAGTTTGTCCTTCCTTTTTAGCCTCCTTGATAGTTTGAATGATTGTAGTTGTTGTAGTTTCCATGATAATTGTTGAACCTTCCTCTTAAGTAGCCATAACTTCCTCTATTGTATCCTCTGCCTCTTTGATTCCTAGAATTCCTAAAGCAATTTTCAGTTGTATGATTAGTTAATCCACAAATAGAACATGAGTTGGAGTCTTGGGATCTCCCACTGCCTTGTCTACCTCCTCTTCCTCTACCTCTGCCATGTCTTCCTCTACCTGCATAGTTAGCTTGATATGTACCTGCTTCATCATCCACTTTCTTTGCCTCTCCTTTGTTATCTTTGGACTTGCTTTTATCAGTGTATAAAGCTGAAGATTGATTACCTTTAGAGCTTTCTTCATTTTTTATAAGCTTTGCCTCTTGAGTAAGTAGCTGTCCAATGAGTGTATTGAAATCAGGTACATGCATGTCCATGTACAAATCTAGAGCTATGGTGAATGCTTCCCACTTGTCATATGCCTTCAAGCCATTGATGACATGTCTTACAATTCGCTCTTCATCTATTAAATCTTCAATGCTTCCCAATTGATCTGCTATGTCCTTGAGCTTTGTGACAAAATTAGTCACATTTTGTTTGGGAGCCTTCTTGAGATTTGTGAAATCCAGCCATAGTTGATGCTTCCTAGCTTTAGTACTTGAAGAAAAGAAGGCTTCAAGTGCATCCCACACTTCCTGAGATGTCTTACAACTTCTAATGTGAGGCAACAAAAAATCTGAGATAGAGAGGAGATAAGACCTTGCAAGTGCATCCTTGGAGCACCATGTGCTCAATCTTTCTTGCTCTTCTTGTGTTGGTTGACTTTTGTTCCTGAAACTTGGGATAACTTCATCTACAGCCACATAACCATATAAACTTCTACCTTGGAGATAAGCTTCCATCCTTAATGACCAAGCTGAGTAGTTACCTCTGTCCAATTTGTCAATTGATGAAGAAAATCCACCTACCATGTTGTCCAAGCTTGCTCTGATACCACTGTGAAGAGATGGATAGGTATGTGCTTGAAGATGAAGAGGTGTTGCAAAATCTTTGATCTACACCAGCCAAATGAACTCCAGGAGTATATGGTGGGCCATTTTAGCTTTCCAATGGATGTATTAGACACCCTATGTACCTTGGAAGATCACTCTCAAAAAGATAGATCAAAACAGATAAGTTGGAGTTAGCTCAGAGGTGAAAAACTTGCTATTTTGGTTCATACACCTGTCCACAGTTTTGCACCTGTCCACTGTTTTGCATAATTCTCTGAGCACAGAAGCAATTAGCTTAATTCCTCTTGGTGAAGTCTAGTTAACGTAAAGAGCTAACTTTCAAGAGTAATCTCATCAAAAATAATAAACCACATACTAAGAATGAGTTTTAACAAGTGATGACATCATCCCGATTTTCATGGGCTACTATAGTTTGAGACCAATGAGCCAAAAAAAAGATCATAACTCACAATCTAGGAATCCAATGATTATGAACCTTTGTATGAAGATACTAGGCAGTAAGCTGAATCCGACTACCTTTAAATCTTTGCATTTGGATAAGTAACCATTGAGAAATGGCTCTGACAATGTGAGTGAAAAAGTCATGTACCTGACAGAGAAGTGAAAATGAACAGACACTATTGACTTAAACTAAACATAACTGAAGATTGCAACACCCAAAAAACACGAAAACTTGTGAGCATATAGTAGACTTATAGAGCTAACTTTACCAAGTTAAATCACTGAAAATAATGCACCAACCTCAGAGAAACCATCTCTGCAATCTGACTGAGAAAACTGAGAGATATTACAGTGAGTAGTACACTTAACAAGAACATGGACATATGAACTCAAATAATCATGAAAATGAAAGTATATTTCTTGTACAATACAATGAATTACTGATACATATGTGTGCCTTGTAAGCACACCTTGATATGGCATAAAGCTCAGCTCTTGGAGGTCTTCACATAGGTCTCTAACCACGACTAAAACTGCCATCTATTTATAGTTGAGTTTGCGAGGGTAACTTCCCTCAATCACTTTCCAATCAATCAATGATTGATCTGATTCTCTACCTACCACAAACCATGAATTCGTGGCTCCTCTTTCCCTTTTTGATCAAGTGGACTCAACCACTTAAGATTCTTTCACTTTTACATTAAGTAAACTCTTCAAAAGTTACAAGAGGTAGTTCACAAGTGAACTTTACATAGTCTTCTATTTAAGGCTTCTTCTATGACTTTGTGGGACTCAAGCTAATACTTAGGCTTGTCATAGACTTGCTCCAAAAAGTAGGTAGGTAGATAGATAGATAGATAAATAGATAGATAGATAGATAGATAGATAGATAGATAGATAGATAGATAGATACATATACAGAAAGATAGATAGATAGATAGATAGATAGATAGA
>CM035443.1:61244346-61246846 GCA_020310875.1 Ceratopteris richardii
AGGCAAAGGTCGAGGTAATGGAAGAGGTAGAGGTAATCAGAACAATAACAAGAAGACATGTTGGATTTGTGGATTGAGCAATCATCTAGCATATGATTGTTGGCACAATCAACAAGGAGCAAGCCAAAATCAGAACAACAATGGCAGAGGAAGAGGTGGAAGGTTTCAGAATCAATTTCAAAGAGGAAGACATAATTCAAGAGGAAGTTTTGGTAGAGGTGGTGGAAGAAATTGGAATCAGAACCAATCATACAACACTACATATTACAATTATGCAAATGATACCCAGAATGACAACCATACAACATTGATGATGAATTCAATTAGTTCATCAGAGAAGGAGGATCTCAAGGTGTTCTATATTGACTCTGGTTGTTCAAATCATTTATCAGGTAATATAGAATTATTGTCAGAATTGGAAGAAGGAAATTCAAGTCATACAGTACAAACAGGTGACAATACAAAACATAATGTGCATTCAATTGGAAAAGTGAAGTGCAGGAGTGGAGCTGATTTATTAACAAATGTTTTGTATGTTCCAACAATACCAAAGAATTTGATTAGTGTTGGACAAATAGTGGAAAAAGGTTTTCAAGTCAGATTTACAAATGAAGGGGTATTTGTTGAAGATCCAGAGGATGCATACAAACCCATTGTTTGTGGTAAGAAGGAAGGTAGACTTTTTACTCTCAAAGTGCAAGGAAATGTTGGTCAAGCCCTAATTACACATGGTGATGAAGTAATTACAGAGTTAGATCTTTGGCATAAAAGATTGGGACATTTCAATGAAAGAGGAATCAAAACTATGGTGGAGAATCAATCTGTATTGGGACTACCAAATGTAAAGAATCAACATATGATATACAAGTGTGAAGCTTGTCAGATGGGAAAAGCTCATAGACAACCATTTCAGAAGAAAGGTTTCAAGCATGATGGTTTGCTTGAACTCATACATACAGATGTATGGGGACCAACAAAAGAAGGTTCAATAAATGGATCTAGGTATTATGTTTTGTTTATTGATGATGCTACAAGGTGGATAACCCTTTATGTTCTAAAGGAAAGATCAGAAGTCTTTGGAGCCTTCAAACATTTTCATGCTTATGCAGAAAGAGTTACAGGTCACAAACTCAAGAGGCTAAGGTCTGATGGAGGGGGAGAATACTTCTCCCAAGAATTTAATGACTATCTTTGGAATGCAGGTATCAAGAGAGAGATAACTTGCAGGTATACACCTCAACATAATGGGGTGGCAGAAAGGAGGAATAGAACATTGGTTGAATTTGCAAGAGCAATGTTAAAGGAAAAGAATTGCCCTAATTATCTTTGGGCTGAGGCTGTAAATACAGCCACATACCTTGTGAATAGGTTACCATGTGGAGTTTTGAATGGTATGACCCCTTATGAAGCTTGGTGGGGTAAGAAACCAACACTTGATCATTGTAAAGTGTTTGGGTCAATTGCCTATGCTTATGTACCATCACAACTCAGACATAAGCTTGAACCAAAGGCAGAAAAATATGTGTTTATTGGGTATGATGAAAAACAAATGGGTTATAGACTATGGAGTCCTTTAACTAAACATTTTATTGTTTCCAGAGATGTGACTTTTGATGAACAGAAGAGTTGGTATGCAGATAAAGAATGTGATCTTGAAACATTTGAAGAAGAGATAAGAAGGAGTGCAAGAGGTAAATCACATATGCAGATAGATGGAGATGAAGAACATATGCAAGCAAGCACATCAAGAGTTGGATCATATAGAAGGAATGAAGATGGACCAATATTTGATGAAGAAGTACATCCAGATAGACATGAAGAGTGTGAACCAAGAAGGTCAACCAGAATAAGGAATCAACCTACAAGGTATTCATATGACACTTCTTACTTGACTCAGAAAAATTATGCTTACATGGTTAAGGAAGATGAAGAACCTCAAAGCTATGATGAAGCAAAGGGTAAGAGACATTGGGAAGTAGCAATGAAGGAAGAATTTGATGCTCTTGAAGAGAACAAAACTTGGGAACTTGTCCCAAAACCTAATGGTAAGAAAGTGATTGGAAACAAATGGGTTTACAAAGTTAAGAAGCATGCAGATGGAACTATAGCCAGATACAAAGCTAGATTGGTGGTTAAAGGCTATGCTCAAACATTTGGCATAGATTATGATGAGACATTCAGTCCTGTGGCAAAGATGTCAACCATAAGAACAATCATTGCCATTGCAGCATCAAAAGGATGGACATTGAGTCAATTGGACATTAAGAATGCATTTTTGAATGGATATATATCAGATGAGGTTTACATGGAGCAACCTCAAGGGTTTGCAGATCATAAGTTTCCAAATTATGTTTGCAGGTTGAGAAGAGCCCTTTATGGTTTGAAGCAAGCTCCAAGAGCTTGGAATTATAGACTTGTAAAGTATCTTAATGACCTTGGGTATCAAAGTTCAAAGGCAGATGCAAGTTTACTTATCAAAAGAACAGATGAAGGTATGATC